>OZ035824.1:34751940-34771940 GCA_964034765.1 Knipowitschia caucasica | reverse complement strand
GACTTAAGTGTTAGCATCATGTGACTGAAGCGTTAGCATCATGTGACTGAAGTGTTAGCATCATGTGACTAAAGTGTTAGCATCATGTGACTGAAGTGTTAGCATCATGTGACTGAAGCGTTAGCATCATGTGACTAAAGTGTTAGCATCATGTGACTGAAGTGTTAGCATCATGTGACTAAAGTGTTAGCATCATGTGACTGAAGCGTTAGCATCATGTGACTAAAGTGTTAGCATCATGTGACTTAAGTGTTAGCATCATGTGACTGAAGCGTTAGCATCATGTGACTAAAGTGTTAGCATGATGTGACTAAAGTGTTAGCATCATGTGACTAAAGTGTTAGCATCATGTGACTGAAGCGTTAGCATGATGTGACTAAAGTGTTAGCATCATGTGACTAAAGTGTTAGCATCATGTGACTAAAGTGTTAGCATCATGTGACTGAAGTGTTAGCATCATGTGACTTAAGTGTTAGCATCATGTGACTAAAGTGTTAGCATCATGTGACTGAAGTGTTAGCATCATGTGACTGAAGCGTTAGCATCATGTGACTAAAGTGTTAGCATCATGTGACTGAAGTGTTAGCATCATGTGACTAAAGTGTTAGCATCATGTGACTAAAGTGTTAGCATCATGTGACTAAAGTGTTAGCATCATGTGACTTAAGTGTTAGCATCATGTGACTGAAGTGTTAGCATCATGTGACTGAAGTGTTAGCATCATGTGACTGAAGTGTTAGCATCATGTGACTGAAGTGTTAGCATCATGTGACTGAAGCGTTAGCATCATGTGACTGAAGTGTTAGCATCATGTGACTGAAGTGTTAGCATCATGTGACTGAAGTGTTAGCATCATGTGACTGAAGCGTTAGCATCATGTGACTTAAGTGTTAGCATCATGTGACTGAAGTGTTAGCATCATGTGACTGAAGCGTTAGCATCATGTGACTGAAGTGTTAGCATCATGTGACTGAAGTGTTAGCATCATGTGACTGAAGTGTTAGCATCATGTGACTGAAGTGTTAGCATCATGTGACTGAAGTGTTAGCATCATGTGACTGAAGTGTTAGCATCATGTGACTAAAGTGTTAGCATCATGTGACTGAAGTGTTAGCATCATGTGACTGAAGCGTTAGCATCATGTGACTAAAGTGTTAGCATCATGTGACTGAAGTGTTAGCATCATGTGACTGAAGTGTTAGCATCATGTGACTGAAGCGTTAGCATCATGTGACTAAAGTGTTAGCATCATGTGACTGAAGTGTTAGCATCATGTGACTGAAGTGTTAGCATCATGTGACTGAAGTGTTAGCATCATGTGACTAAAGTGTTAGCATCATGTGACTGAAGTGTTAGCATCATGTGACTGAAGTGTTAGCATCATGTGACTGAAGCGTTAGCATCATGTGACTAAAGTGTTAGCATCATGTGACTGAAGTGTTAGCATCATGTGACTGAAGTGTTAGCATCATGTGACTGAAGTGTTAGCATCATGTGACTGAAGTGTTAGCATCATGTGACTGAAGTGTTAGCATCATGTGACTGAAAGCATCATGTGACAAGTGTTAGCATCATGTGACTGAAGTGTTAGCATCATGTGACTGAAGTGTTAGCATCATGTGATGAGTGTTAGCATCATGTGACTGAAGTGTTAGCATCATGTGACTGAAGTGTTAGCATCATGTGACTGAAGTGTTAGCATCATGTGACTGAAGTGTTAGCATCATGTGACTAAGTGTTAGCATCATGTGACTAAAGTGTTAGCATCATGTGACTAAAGTGTTAGCATCATGTGACTGAAGTGTTAGCATCATGTGACTAAGTGTTAGCATCATGTGACTAAAGTGTTAGCATCATGTGACTGAAGTGTTAGCATCATGTGACTGAAGTGTTAGCATCATGTGACTGAAGTGTTAGCATCATGTGACTGAAGTGTTAGCATCATGTGACTGAAGTGTTAGCATCATGTGACTGAAGTGTTAGCATCATGTGACTGAAGTGTTAGCATCATGTGACTAAAGTGTTAGCATCATGTGACTGAAGTGTTAGCATCATGTGACTGAAGTGTTAGCATCATGTGACTGAAGCGTTAGCATCATGTGACTGAAGTGTTAGCATCATGTGACTGAAGTGTTAGCATCATGTGACTAAGTGTTAGCATCATGTGACTGAAGTGTTAGCATCATGTGACTAAGTGTTAGCATCATGTGACTAAGTGTTAGCATCATGTGACTTGTTAGCATCATGTGACTAAAGTGTTAGCATCATGTGACTAAGTGTTAGCATCATGTGACTGAAGTGTTAGCATCATGTGACTGAAGTGTTAGCATCATGTGACTAAAGTGTTAGCATCATGTGACTGAGCATCATGTGACTAAGTGTTAGCATCATGTGACTGAAGTGTTAGCATCATGTGACTGAAGTGTTAGCATCATGTGACTAAGTGTTAGCATCATGTGACTGAAGTTTAGCATCATGTGACTGAAGTGTTAGCATCATGTGACTAAAGTGTTAGCATCATGTGACAAGTGTACTGAAGGTTAGCATCATGTGACTGAAGTGTTAGCATCATGTGACTGAAGTGTTAGCATCATGTGACTGAAGCGTTAGCATCATGTGACTTAAGTGTTAGCATCATGTGACTGAAGCGTTAGCATCATGTGACTAAAGTGTTAGCATCATGTGACTAAAGTGTTAGCATCATGTGACTAAAATGTTAGCATCATGTGACTAAAGTGTTAGCATCATGTGACTAAAGTGTTAGCATCATGTGACTAAAGTGTTAGCATCATGTGACTAAAGTGTTAGCATCATGTGACTGAAGTGTTAGCATCATGTGACTAAAGTGTTAGCATCATGTGACTGAAGTGTTAGCATCATGTGACTGAAGTGTTAGCATCATGTGACTGAAGTGTTAGCATCATGTGACTGAAGCGTTAGCATCATGTGACTAAAGTGTTAGCATCATGTGACTGAAGTGTTAGCATCATGTGACTGAAGCGTTAGCATCATGTGACTAAAGTGTTAGCATCATGTGACTGAAGTGTTAGCATCATGTGACTGAAGCGTTAGCATCATGTGACTAAAGTGTTAGCATCATGTGACTGAAGCGTTAGCATCATGTGACTGAAGTGTTAGCATCATGTGACTTAAGTGTTAGCATCATGTGACTGAAGCGTTAGCATCATGTGACTGAAGTGTTAGCATCATGTGACTGAAGTGTTAGCATCATGTGACTGAAGTGTTAGCATCATGTGACTTAAGTGTTAGCATCATGTGACTTAAGTGTTAGCATCATGTGACTAAAGTGTTAGCATCATGTGACTGAAGTGTTAGCATCATGTGACTGAAGTGTTAGCATCATGTGACTGAAGTGTTAGCATCATGTGACTAAAGTGTTAGCATCATGTGACTGAAGCGTTAGCATCATGTGACTGAAGTGTTAGCATCATGTGACTAAAGTGTTAGCATCATGTGACTGAAGTGTTAGCATCATGTGACTGAAGTGTTAGCATCATGTGACTGAAGTGTTAGCATCATGTGACTGAAGTGTTAGCATCATGTGACTGAAGTGTTAGCATCATGTGACTAAAGTGTTAGCATCATGTGACTAAAGTGTTAGCATCATGTGACTGAAGTGTTAGCATCATGTGACTAAAGTGTTAGCATCATGTGACTAAAGTGTTAGCATCATGTGACTAAAGTGTTAGCATCATGTGACTGAAGTGTTAGCATCATGTGACTGAAGTGTTAGCATCATGTGACTAAAGTGTTAGCATCATGTGACTAAAGTGTTAGCATCATGTGACTAAAGTGTTAGCATGATGTGACTGAAGCGTTAGCATCATGTGACTAAAGTGTTAGCATCATGTGACTAAAGTGTTAGCATGATGTGAATCTGATCCAGATTCACAGGAGCAGCCTCCGAAATCTGCGACTAATCGGTTTTCTGCGGCGCTTCACTCGGACTGTTCCAGAACTAAAGTTACCGTGAAACTGGACTCAGAAGCTGATCCTGAAACCTGTGTTATTCCCATGATAAAAGATGCTAACGAGAAGAATGGATCTGTACCAAGCCCCGGCGATCCAAGATGGCGCCCTATTCAAATGAATGGTTGTGCTCAGTGGCGCTTTGTGACGGCATGGGGGCTGAAAGATTAGCGGAAGTCGCCTGGAACTGGCGAAGATCTATGGGAAACTCTCAAAGATCTATGGGAAACTCTCAAAGATCTATGGGAAACTCTCAAAGATCTATGGGAAACTCTCAAAGATCTATGGGAAACTCTCAAAGATCTATGAGAAACTCTCAAAGATCTATGGGAAACTCTCAAAGATCTATGGGAAACTCTCAAAGATCTATGGGAAACTCTCAAAGATCTATGAGAAACTCTCAAAGATCTATGGGAAACTCTCAAAGATCTATGGGAAACTCTCAAAGATCTATGGGAAACTCTCAAAGGTCTATGGAAACTCTCAAAGATCTATGGGAAACTCTCAAAGATCTATGAGAAACTCTCAAAGGTCTATGAAACTCTCAAAGATCTATGGGAAACTCTCAAAGATCTATGAGAAACTCTCAAAGGTCTATGAAACTCTCAAAGATCTATGGCAAACTCTCAAAGGTCTATGGGAAACTCTCAAAGATCTATGAGAAACTCTCAAAGGTCTATGAAACTCTCAAAGATCTATGGCAAACTCTCAAAGGTCTATGGGAAACTCTCAAAGATCTATGGCAAACTCTCAAAGTCTATGGGAAACTCTCAAAGATCTATGGAAACTCTCAAAGATCTATGGAAACTCTCAAAGATCTATGGGAAACTCTCAAAGGTCTATGGGAAACTCTCAAAGATCTATGGGAAACTCTCAAAGATCTATGGAAACTCTCAAAGATCTATGGGAAACTCTCAAAGATCTATGGGAAACTCTCAAAGATCTATGGGAAACTCTCAAAGGTCTATGGGAAACTCTCAAAGATCTATGGGAAACTCTCAAAGATCTATGGGAAACTCTCAAAGATCTATGGGAAACTCTCAAAGATCTATGGGAAACTCTCAAAGATCTATGGGAAACTCTCAAAGGTCTATGGGAAACTCTCAAAGATCTATAGGAAACTCTCAAAGATCTATGGGTCAGTAAAACTCTCAAAGATCTATGGGAAACTCTCAAAGATCTATGGGAAACTCTCAAAGTCTATGGGAAACTCTCAAAGATCTATGGGAAACTCTCAAAGATCTATGGGAAACTCTCAAAGATCTATGGGAAACTCTCAAAGATCTATGGGAAACTCTCAAAGGTCTATGGGAAACTCTCAAAGATCTATGGGAAACTCTCAAAGATCTATGGAAACTCTCAAAGATCTATGGAAACTCTCAAAGATCTATGGGAAACTCTCAAAGATCTATGGGAAACTCTCAAAGATCTATGGGAAACTCTCAAAGTCTATGGGAAACTCTCAAAGATCTATGGGAAACTCTCAAAGATCTATGGGAAACTCTCAAAGATCTATGGGAAACTCTCAAAGATCTATGGGAAACTCTCAAAGGTCTATGGGAAACTCTCAAAGATCTATGGGAAACTCTCAAAGGAAAAACTCTCAAAGATCTATGGGAAACTCTCAAAGATCTATGGGAAACTCTCAAAGATCTATGGGAAACTCTCAAAGATCTATGGGAAACTCTCAAAGATCTATGGGAAACTCTCAAAAGGTCTATGGGAAACTCTCAAAGATCTATGGGAAACTCTCAAAGATCTATGGGAAACTCTCAAAGGTCTATGGGAAACTCTCAAAGTCTATGGGAAACTCTCAAAGATCTATGGGAAACTCTCAAAGATCTATGGGAAACTCTCAAAGATCTATGGGAAACTCTCAAAGATCTATGGGAAACTCTCAAAGATCTATGGGAAACTCTCAAAGATCTATGGGAAACTCTCAAAGGTCTATGGGAAACTCTCAAAGATCTATGGGAAACTCTCAAAGATCTATGGGAAACTCTCAAAGATCTATGGGAAACTCTCAAAGATCTATGGGAAACTCTCAAAGTCTATGGGAAACTCTCAAAGTCTATGGGAAACTCTCAAAGATCTATGGAAACTCTCAAAGATCTATGGGAAACTCTCAAAGATCTATGGGAAACTCTCAAAGTCTATGGGAAACTCTCAAAGATCTATGGAAACTCTCAAAGATCTATGGGAAACTCTCAAAGATCTATGGGAAACTCTCAAAGGTCTATGGGAAACTCTCAAAGATCTATGGGAAACTCTCAAAGATCTATGGAAACTCTCAAAGATCTATGGGAAACTCTCAAAGATCTATGGGAAACTCTCAAAGATCTATGGGAAACTCTCAAAGATCTATGGGAAACTCTCAAAGGTCTATGGCAAACTCTCAAAGATCTATGGGAAACTCTCAAAGATCTATGGGAAACTCTCAAAGATCTATGGGAAACTCTCAAAGATCTATGGGAAACTCTCAAAGATCTATGGGAAACTCTCAAAGATCTATGGGAAACTCTCAAAGATCTATGGGAAACTCTCAAAGGTCTATGGGAAACTCTCAAAGATCTATGGGAAACTCTCAAAGATCTATGGGAAACTCTCAAAGATCTTTGGGAAACTCTCCTGTATTTGGGCATCGTCTGGTCCTCCCGGTTCTGTGCAGTGGATGATCTCCCATAATGCTTTGCGTCAAACACGCGTGTGTGGGTCTCACACCGGGTCTCACGCACGTGCACAGAGGGTCTCACGCACGTGCACAGAGGGTCTCACGCACGTGCACAGAGGGGCTCGGCCGCGCTCTGACCAATCAGAGCAGTTCATCAGAGCAGCAGCAGGGCGGAGTCAGAGCGGGAAGGAAAGGAGCAGAGTTTGTGGCAGTAAAGTGTGGATTTAAAGAAAACAGAAGGATTTAAGAAAAAAAGTTCAAGACGAGAAGGGACACTAACATCCCCACAAAATCTGACCTTTATGAAAGCTCTAGGTTCTCTGTCAGGTTCACTGTCAAGTTCTCTGTCAGGTTCTCTGTCAGGTTCTCTGTAGGTTCTCTGTCAAGTTCTCTGTCAGGTTCACTGTCAAGTTCTCTGTCAGGTTCTCTGTAGGTTCTCTGTCAGGTTCACTGTCAAGTTCTCTGTCAGGTTCTCTGTAGGTTCTCTGTCAGGTTCTCTGTCAGGGTCTCTGTCAGGTTCTCTGTCAGGTTCTCTGTCAGGTTCTCTGTCAGGTTCACTGTCAAGTTCTCTGTCAGGTTCACTGTCAAGTTCTCTGTCAGGTTCTCTGTAGGTTCTCTGTCAGGTTCTCTGTCAGGTTCTCTGTCAGGTTCTCTGTAGGTTCTCTGTCAGGTTCTCTGTCAGGTTCTCTGTAGGTTCTCTGTCAGGTTCTCTGTCAGGTTCTCTGTAGGTTCTCTGTTAGGTTCTCTGTCAGGTTCTCTGTAGGTTCTCTGTCAGGTTCTCTGTCAGGTTCTCTGTAGGTTCTCTGTCAGGTTCTCTGTCAGGTTCTCTGTCAGGTTCTCTGTCAGGTTCTCTGTCAGGTTCTCTGTCAGGTTCTCTGTAGGTTCTTTGTCAGGTTCTCTGTCAGGTTCTCTGTAGGTTCTCTGTTAGGTTCTCTGTCAGGTTCTCTGTCAGGTTCTCTGTCAGGTTCTCTGTAGGTTCACTGTCAGGTTCTCTGTCAGGTTCTCTGTCAGGTTCTCTGTCAGGTTCTCTGTCAGGTTCTCTGTCAGGTTCTCTGTAAGTTCTCTGTCAGGTTCTCTGTCAGGTTCTCTGTCAGGTTCTCTGTCAGGTTCTCTGTCAGGTTCTCTGTAGGTTCTCTGTCAGGTTCTCTGTCAGGTTCTCTGTAGGTTCTCTGTTAGGTTCTCTGTCAGGTTCTCTGTCAGGTTCTCTGTCAGGTTCTCTGTATGTTCACTGTCAGGTTCTCTGTCAGGTTCTCTGTCAGGTTCTCTGTCAGGTTCTCTGTCAGGTTCTCTGTCAGGTTCACTGTCAGGTTCTCTGTCAGGTTCTCTGTCAGGTTCTCTGTCAGGTTCTCTGTCAGGTTCACTGTCAGGTTCTCTGTCAGGTTCTCTGTCAGGTTCTCTGTCAGGTTCTCTGTCAGCTGAGGTCGTGTTGTTTTAATTTACATTGAGTTCTATGGGACTTTTTTCTGGGTAACCCTCGTGATTTTAGTCTGCAGTACCACAGCGCCCCCTGTGGCCATGGGTGGGACAGCTGTAAGCTAATAATACTCTTTCCAGTTATTATTATAGATCCATGGTCTGTACGTACGGTGATGATAACTCTCTGTGTGCAACTGCCCACTACATCACTCGGTTCTGATTCTGGATCGAGGACACAGGGTTCTACGTGACGGTTCTGATTCTGGATCGAGGACACGGGGTTCTACGTGACGGTTCTGATTCTGGATCGAGGACACAGGGTTCTACGTGACGGTTCTGATTCTGGATCGAGGACACGGGGTTCTACGTGACGGTTCTGATTCTGGATCGAGGACACGGGGTTCTACGTGACGGTTCTGATTCTGGATCGAGGACACGGGGTTCTACGTGACGGTTCTGATTCTGGATCGAGGACACGGGGTTCTACGTGACGGTTCTGATTCTGGATCGAGGACACGGGGTTCTACGTGACGGTTCTGATTCTGGATCGAGGACACGGGGTTCTACGTGACGGTTCTGATTCTGGATCGAGGACACGGGGTTCTACGTGACGGTTCTGATTCTGGATCGAGGACACGGGGTTCTACGTGACGGTTCTGATTCTGGATCGAGGACACGGGGTTCTACGTGACGGTTCTGATTCTGGATCGAGGACACAGGGTTCTACGTGACGGTTCTGATTCTGGATCGAGGACACAGGGTTCTACGTGACGGTTCTGATTCTGGATCGAGGACACAGGGTTCTACGTGACGGTTCTGATTCTGGATCGAGGACACAGGGTTCTACGTGACGGTTCTGATTCTGGATCGAGGACACGGGGTTCTACGTGACGGTTCTGATTCTGGATCGAGGACACGGGGTTCTACGTGACGGTTCTGATTCTGGATCGAGGACACGGGGTTCTACGTGACGGTTCTGATTCTGGATCGAGGACACGGGGTTCTACGTGACGGTTCTGATTCTGGATCGAGGACACGGGGTTCTACGTGACGGTTCTGATTCTGGATCGAGGACACGGGGTTCTACGTGACGGTTCTGATTCTGGATCGAGGACACAGGGTTCTACGTGACGGTTCTGATTCTGGATCGAGGACACGGGGTTCTACGTGACGGTTCTGATTCTGGATCGAGGACACGGGGTTCTACGTGACGGTTCTGATTCTGGATCGAGGACACGGGGTTCTACGTGACGGTTCTGATTCTGGATCGAGGACACGGGGTTCTACGTGACGGTTCTGATTCTGGATCGAGGACACAGGGTTCTACGTGACGGTTCTGATTCTGGATCGAGGACACAGGGTTCTACGTGACGTTGATTCTGGATGAGACACGGGTTCTACGTGACGGTTCTGATTCTGGATCGAGGACACGGGGTTCTACGTGACGGTTCTGATTCTGGATCGAGGACACGGGGTTCTACGTGACGGTTCTGATTCTGGATCGAGGACACGGGGTTCTACGTGACGGTTCTGATTCTGGATCGAGGACACGGGGTTCTACGTGACGGTTCTGATTCTGGATTCGAGGACACGGGGTTCTACGTGACGGTTCTGATTCTGGATCGAGGACACGGGGTTCTACGTGACGGTTCTGATTCTGGATCGAGGACACGGGGTTCTACGTGACGGTTCTGATTCTGGATCGAGGACACGGGGTTCTACGTGACGGTTCTGATTCTGGATCGAGGACACGGGGTTCTACGTGACGGTTCTGATTCTGGATCGAGGACACGGGGTTCTACGTGACGGTTCTGATTCTGGATCGAGGACACGGGGTTCTACGTGACGGTTCTGATTCTGGATCGAGGACACGGGGTTCTACGTGACGGTTCTGATTCTGGATCGAGGACACGGGGTTCTACGTGACGGTTCTGATTCTGGATCGAGGACACGGGGTTCTACGTGACGATTTCTGATTCTGGATCGAGGACACGGGGTTCTACGTGACGGTTCTGATTCTGGATCGAGGACACAGGGTTCTACGTGACGGTTCTGATTCTGGATCGAGGACACAGGGTTCTACGTGACGGTTCTGATTCTGGATCGAGGACACAGGGTTCTACGTGACGGTTCTGATTCTGGATCGAGGACACGGGTTCTACGTGACGGTTCTGATTCTGGATCGAGGACACGGGGTTCTACGTGACGGTTCTGATTCTGGATCGAGGACACGGGGTTCTACGTGACGGTTCTGATTCTGGATCGAGGACACGGGGTTCTACGTGACGGTTCTGATTCTGGATCGAGGACACGGGGTTCTACGTGACGGTTCTGATTCTGGATCGAGGACACGGGGTTCTACGTGACGGTTCTGATTCTGGATCGAGGACACGGGGTTCTACGTGACGGTTCTGATTCTGGATCGAGGACACGGGGTTCTACGTGACGGTTCTGATTCTGGATCGAGGACACGGGGTTCTACGTGACGGTTCTGATTCTGGATCGAGGACACGGGGTTCTACGTGACGGTTCTGATTCGGATCGAGGACACGGGGTTCTACGTGACGGTTCTGATTCTGGATCGAGGACACGGGGTTCTACGTGACGGTTCTGATTCTGGATCGAGGACACAGGGTTCTACGTGACGGTTCTGATTCTGGATCGAGGACACAGGGTTCTACGTGACGGTTCTGATTCTGGATCGAGGACACAGGGTTCTACGTGACGGTTCTGATTCTGGATCGAGGACACGGGTTCTACGTGACGGTTCTGATTCTGGATCGAGGACACGGGGTTCTACGTGACGGTTCTGATTCTGGATCGAGGACACGGGTTCTACGTGACGGTTCTGATTCTGGATCGAGGACACGGGGTTCTACGTGACGGTTCTGATTCTGGATCCAGGACACGGGGTTCTACGTGACGGTTCTGATTCTGGATCGAGGACACGGGGTTCTACGTGACGGTTCTGATTCTGGATCGAGGACACGGGGTTCTACGTGACGGTTCTGATTCTGGATCGAGGACACGGGGTTCTAAGTGACGGTTCTGATTCTGGATCGAGGACACGGGGTTCTACGTGACGGTTCTGATTCTGGATCGAGGACACAGGGTTCTACGTGACGGTTCTGATTCTGGATCGAGGACACAGGGTTCTACGTGACGGTTCTGATTCTGGATCGAGGACACAGGGTTCTACGTGACGGTTCTGATTCTGGATCGAGGACACAGGGTTCTACGTGACGGTTCTGATTCTGGATCGAGGACACGGGGTTCTACGTGACGGTTCTGATTCTGGATCGAGGACACGGGGTTCTACGTGACGGTTCTGATTCTGGATCGAGGACACGGGGTTCTACGTGACGGTTCCGATTCTGGATCGAGGACACGGGGTTCTACGTGACGGTTCTGATTCTGGATCGAGGACACGGGGTTCTACGTGACGGTTCTGATTCTGGATCGAGGACACAGGGTTCTACGTGACGGTTCTGATTCTGGATCGAGGACACGGGGTTCTACGTGACGGTTCTGATTCTGGATCGAGGACACAGGGTTCTACGTGACGGTTCTGATTCTGGATCGAGGACACAGGGTTCTACGTGACGGTTCTGATTCTGGATCGAGGACACGGGGTTCTACGTGACGGTTCTGATTCTGGATCGAGGACACAGGGCTCTACGTGACGGTTCTGATTCTGGATCGAGGACACGGGGTTCTACGTGACGGTTCTGATTCTGGATCGAGGACACGGGGTTCTACGTGACGGTTCTGATTCTGGATCGAGGACACGGGGTTCTACGTGACGGTTCTGATTCTGGATCGAGGACACAGGGCTCTACGTGACGGTTCTGATTCTGGATCGAGGACACGGGGTTCTACGTGACGGTTCTGATTCTGGATCGAGGACACGGGGTTCTACGTGACGGTTCTGATTCTGGATCGAGGACACAGGGTTCTACGTGACGGTTCTGATTCTGGATCGAGGACACAGGGTTCTACGTGACGGTTCTGATTCTGGATCAAGGACACAGGGTTCTGGATATGTTCTGTCCAAAGCACGGGTGATGGATGATCCAGGAAGTTTAAAGGTTTATAGGAGGATTTAGGAAAGAACTGCCCTCTCCACTTTTTGAACAAATCTCTCTGGTCTTATTGGATGAGCACGTATCACCAGAATGATTGACAATGAGGAGGACCAATAGTCTTAATGTCTCCACCCGGACATGGAGAAACGTCCTATTCTGGAGTTCCATCTGACGTCAGGGCAGAGGCACGAATAACACACGTAGGACAGGACGTGACGTATCCTGGCGCTGCAGTCTGCCGGGTTTATACACGGAGATATAGTAGAAGAAGAAGTGGTTTATACACAGATATAGTAGAAGAAGAAGTGGTTTATACACAGATATAGTAGAAGAAGAAGTGGTTTATACACAGATATAGTAGAAGAAGAAGTGGTTTATACACGGAGATATAGTAGAAGAAGAAGTGGTTGATACACAGATATAGTAGAAGAAGAAGTGGTTTATACACGGAGATATAGTAGAAGAAGAAGCGGTTTATACACGGAGATATAGTAGAAGAAGAAGCATCTTTTTGTGCGGTGTACGTTTGTAGCAACCGCACAGAGAGAGAAAGACAGAGTTTGTTCATGTTCCAACTGTGGTCTCAGATAAAGGACACTTTGAAACTATCACTGGAATGAGGCGGAGGTGGATCAAGGCTTTCCCAGATAAGCGCCCCCTGCAGGCCACCCCAATGAAACGCAGCCATTTCTTCTGTTTTTCTTTTCAAAAATGCCCAAAATCAAGAGTCTTTTGAGAAATATTTGTTAGAACTTCCTTAGAATTGAGGAGTGTCCCCGATTAAGACTGTTCCAACAACCGTACACCGCACAGGAGGAGAGCCTTTGACTCCAAAACAGACTTTACATGGTTTTACATGGGACCAAAACTGTCCCACGTCTGCTCATGCGCCCCCTACTGGCCAGGTTCATGAAATACAAGAATAGTCCTTTAAATAGCCTCACTTTGGCCTGGCCTGGTCGATTACGGTAAAAACAAATAAAAAGGCCAATTAATTTGGATCCAATGAGTTAATTGAAAATGCTACTTAAGTATTTTGCATTAGGCCGACTGCTTCATATTCAATTTAGCTCTGCAGTGCATTCTGGGTAGTGTCACTGATCATGATCACACTGTGAAACTGTGAAACATGAAGAAGAGAGAAGTCTGGGCCCTTTAAACCCTGGAGCTCCCGTTAATCACCTCTGACGCTGTCTCTTCTGAAGTTTGTGTTTTGACAGCAGCAGATGGACGTGTGATGAGCAGATGGGACCCGATCGGCATCAAGCTAATGGCGGCGCTAACGAGGCTAATGCTAACGAGGGCCCCCAGCTGTTTCGTTTGAGAGCTCATCACACGGAGGGCGCCAGGCGACCTTTCCCTTCGCGCCGCTCTGCCGCAAAGTCATAAAGTCCTAAAGTTACTCTCTGGACGACGCAGCAGACGTGTTGCAACATGACCAGAGAGAGACCAGAGAGAGAGACCAGAGAGGGACCAGAGAGAGACCAGAGAGAGACCAGAGAGAGACCAGAGAGGGACCAGAGAGAGACCAGAGAGGGACCAGAGAGAGACCAGAGAGAGACCAGAGAGAGACCAGAGAGAGACCAGAGAGAGACCAGAGAGAGACCAGAGAGGGACCAGAGAGAGACCAGAGAGAGACCAGAGAGAGACCAGAGAGAGAGACCAGAGAGAGAGACCAGAGAGAGACCAGAGAGAGAGACCAGAGAGAGAGACCAGAGAGGGACCAGAGAGAGACCAGAGAGAGACCAGAGAGAGACCAGAGAGGGACCAGAGAGAGACCAGAGAGGGACCAGAGAGAGACCAGAGAGAGACCAGAGAGAGACCAGAGAGAGAGACTAGAGAGAGACCAGAGAGAGAGCAGAGAGAGACCAGAGAGAGACCAGAGAGAGACCAGAGAGGACCAGAGAGAGACCAGAGAGGACCAGAGAGAGACCAGAGAGAGACCAGAGAGAGACCAGAGAGAGAGACCAGAGACAGACCAGAGAGAGGACCAGAGAGAGACCAGAGAGAGACCAGAGAGAGAGACCAGAGAGAGCCAGAGAGAGAGACCAGAGCTGAGACCAGAGAGAGACCAGAGAGAGAGAGACCAGAGAGAGAGAGACCAGAGAGAAAAACTTTGTCTCTGAGCACTTCCCTGTTGTGCTGAGCTAGCGGCTTGGCATTGTCCCTCTGTATGCCGTTTATGGTAGTAACATAGGGAACAGTTGGCGGTTTGACAGTTTTATAGATCTTATTGTTCTCCACGATCATATTTAGAGTTAATCTGCTGCAGTCCCTCCTTTAATCTGGTCAGCGTCGCTATGGAGACAAGCCCAAGACTCCGGCCATCTCTGGTCTCTCTCTGGTCTCTCTCTGGTCTCTCTCTCTGGTCTCTCTCTGGTCTCTCTCTGGTCTCTCTCTCTGGTCTCTCTCTCTGCTCTCTCTCTCTGGTCTCTCTCTCTGGTCCCTCTCTCTGGTCTCTCTCTCTGGTGTCTCTCCTGTCTCTCTCTGGTCTCTCTCTCTGGTCTCTCTCTCTGGTCTCTCTCTCTGGTCTCTCTCTCTGGTCTCTCTCTCTGGTCTCTCTCTCTGGTCTCTCTCTCTGCTCTCTCTCTGGTCTCTCTCTCTGCTCTCTCTCTCTGGTCCCTCTCTCTGGTCTCTCTCTCTCTGGTGTCTCTCCTGTCTCTCTCTGGTCTCTCTCTCTGGTGTCTCTCTGGTTTCTCTCTGGTTTTTCTCTGGTATTGTTTCTTTAAACATATTGTGAGACCAAAGTGGGATTTTACTAAAATCCAAAAATACTTTGGGGATTTACAGAGAAGTGAGAATCTGAGCCAGACTCGCTTTTATGCAGAGGCTGGTGTTCAGAATATCCCGACCTCCAAACGCTCTCTCTCCTCTTCCCTCTCCCTCCCTCCCTCTCTCTCTCCTCTCTTCTCCTCCCTCCCCTCCTCTCTCTCTCTCTCACTCTCTCTCTCCCTCTCTCTCCCTCTCCCCTCCCTCCCTCTCCCTCCCTCCCTCTCTCTCTCTCTCTCTCTCCCTCTCCCTCTCTCTCTCTCTCCCTCTCTCCCTCTCTCTCTCTCTCTCTCTCTCCCTCTCTCTCTCTCTCTCTCTCTCTCTCTCTCTCTCTCTCTCTCTCCCTCTCTCTCTCCCTCTCCCTCCCTCTCTCTCCCTCTCTCTCTCTCTCTCTCCCTCTCTCTCTCTCTCTCCGTCTTGTTGTGATGCTAGTTCTCGTTCTTGTCACGGGGGATATTCATAAAGTGATCAGAAATGAAACTGTGAGGTTGACGCTCGAAAAAGAAAAACACAAATCCTGATAAGTCTGCAGAAAATGTACCTTTGATTAAGAATTCCACAGTGAGACGTGTGTGGGCTCTCTGGTCTCTCTCTGGTCTCTCTCTGGTCTCTCTCTGGTCTCTCTCTGGTCTCTCTCTGGTCTCTGTCCTCTCTCTCTGGTCTCTGTCTCTGGTCTCTGTCTCTGGTCTCTCTCTGGTCTCTCTCTGGTCTTTCTCTGGTCTCTCTCTGGTCTCTCTCTGGTCTCTCTCTGGTCTCTCCCTGGTCTCTCTCTGGTCTCTCTGGTCTCTCTCTGGTCTCAATCAATCAATCAATCAAAGTTTATTTGTAGAGCGCCTTTCATACACAGGGCAACACAAAGCGCTTCACAGTCCACATCACAAATCATCACATAAAACAAACACCAGAATCACAATTAAAACATTAAAATCACACAAAAGATTAAAACACAATTAAAACAATAAAATCACACAAAAGAATAAAACCATTAAAACTTTCAAAGTTACACAAGAAATTTAAAAAAATAAATAAATGACAGCAGTGCATTACAAATGGAGATAAAATCCTTCAGTTGTATGCACAGGCAAACAGAACAGTCTTTAACCTGGATTTGAACATTGACAGAGTAGACGCCTCCCTCACATTTTCAGGGAGATTGTTCCAGATCTTAGCTGCATAGATCTGAAACGCAGCCTCCCCATGGTCTCTCTCTGGTCTCTCTTTCTGGTCTCTCTGGTCTCTCTCTGGTCCCTCTCTGGTCTCTCTGGTCCCTCTCTGGTCTCTCTCTGGTCTCTCTCTGGTCTCTCTGGTCCCTCTCTGGTCTCTCTCTGGTCTCTCTCTGGTCTCTCTCTGGTCTCTCTGGTCTCTCTCTGGTCTCTCTCTGGTGTCTCTCTGGTCTCTCTCTGGTCTCTCTCTGGTCTCTCTCTGGTCTCTCTCTGGTCTCTCTCTGGTCTCTCTGGTCCCTCTCTGGTCTCTCTCTGGTCCCTCTCTGGTCTCTCTCTGGTCTCTCTGGTCCCTCTCTGGTCTCTCTCTGGTCTCTCTCTGGTCTCTCTCTGGTCTCTCTCTCTGGTCTCTCTCTGGTCTCTCTCTGGTCTCTCTCTGGTCTCTCTCTGGTCTCTCTCTGGTCTCTCTCTGGTCTCTCTCTGGTCCCTCTCTGGTCTCTCTGGTCTCTCTCTGGTCTCTCTCTGGTCCCTCTCTGGTCTCTCTGGTCTCTCTCTGGTCTCTCTCTGGTCTCTTTCTGGTCTCTCCCTGGTCTCTCTCTGGTCTCTCTGGTCTCTCTCTGGTCTCTCTCTGGTCTCTCTTTCTGGTCTCTCTGGTCTCTCTCTGGTCCCTCTCTGGTCTCTCTCTGGTCTCTCTGGTCCCTCTCTGGTCTCTCCCTGGTCTCTCTCTGGTCTCTCTGGTCTCTCTCTGGTCTCTCTTTCTGGTCTCTCTGGTCTCTCTCTGGTCTCTCTGGTCTCTCTCTGGTCTCTCTCTGGTCCCTCTCTGGTCTCTCTGGTCCCTCTCTGGTCTCTCTCTGGTCTCTCTCTGGTCTCTCTGGTCCCTCTCTGGTCTCTCTCTGGTCTCTCTCTGGTCTCTCTCTGGTCTCTCTCTGGTCTCTCTGGTCTCTCTCTGGTCTCTCTCTGGTCTCTCTCTGGTCCCTCTCTGGTCTCTCTGGTCCCTCTCTGGTCTCTCTCTGGTCTCTCTCTGGTCTCTCTGGTCCCTCTCTGGTCTCTCTCTGGTCTCTCTCTGGTCTCTCTCTGGTCTCTCTCTGGTCTCTCTGGTCTCTCTCTGGTCTCTCTGGTCTCTCTCTGGTCTCTCTCTCTGGTCTCTCTCTGGTCTCTCTGGTCTCTCTCACTTGTCACAGTGTCCTGACTGAATGAGGAGGTGTGTGAGGCGAGGCCATCACCTGGTCGTGTGTGTCGTTCTCTGGTCTTTATAATAGATTTCCGACACGGGGCAGGGCCGCTCCATCCGTCTCTGTCACACTGAAGCTGAAGCGGCTGCATTCCACACACGCTTAGAAGCAAAGCTAATCACTCACCAGCTCCAGCCTGCATCCTCCTTTCTGCTACATCTGTCTACTACTACTGTCTATCTGTGTGTGTGAGAAGTGTGTGGTCTCTCTCTCTGGTCTCTCAGGTCTCTCCCTGTCTGGTCTCTCTCTGGTCTTCGTTTTCTGGTCTAGTCTGGATCTACAGCCTCCGTCCTGGATCTACAGCAGAACTGAGACTGTAGATCCAGGACTGAGGCTGTAGACCCAGGACTGAGGCTGCAGACCCAGGACTGAGGCTATAGACCCAGGACTGAGGCTGTAGACCCAGGACTGCGGCCGTAGATCCAGGACTGCGGCTGTAGATCCAGGACTGCGGCTGTAGATCCAGGACTGAGGCTATAGACCCAGGACTGAGGCTGTAGACCCAGGACTGCGGCTGTAGACCCAGGACTGAGGCTGTAGATCCAGGACTGAGGCTATAGACCCAGGACTGAGGCTGTAGACCCAGGACTGCGGCTGTAGACCCAGGACTGAGGCTGTAGACCCAGGACTGAGGCTGTAGACCCAGGACTGCGGCTGTAGACCCAGGACTGAGGCTGTAGACCCAGGACTGCGGCTGTAGACCCAGGACTGAGGCTGTAGACCCAGGACAGACTGAGAGACACCAGAGTGTCCGTGTAGAGACCAGCGTAGACTCTTTACGCCGCTGTCTTCAGGAACAGTCGTTAATCGTCCTTTTCGTTTCATAACACTCATAATTTGCCATAAACGCCGTGAGAAGCGTCGGCGGTGATTTAAACATGAACCCATAAGGTACAAAAGGTACAAAAGGCAATTTAAATGCAACGTCCCTTCTTCTTATCGACCCCATTACCTCCTGCAAACCCAAGATCCCATTTTGTGTTAAGTCTCTTCGGCTTTAATTGCGTGAGATAAGAGCGGGCTATTAAGCTAATATTTAACGTGTATGCTTCCATTGCTCAGGCTAATAATTAGACGCTGACTTTGGCCCCGCCGGAGGTCAGCAGGAGTTGGATCAGATCCCAGTCCGTAGCTGTTCCGTTGGACCGGGGCCAGTCCATCCATCACTCCCGACGCAGATCGAACCGGTGCAAGAGCAAAGAGCGATGTTTTTACAAGGTTAAGCTAGCATCAAATATTCTGCTAATTCAGAAACTGACAACAGCAGTTATGAGAGTCTCTCTGGCTTCAAGATGGAGGTTTTATTTGGTAGAATTTGACTTTAGAACTTTAATAGTAATGAAAAGATTAGAACGGCCATAAAACATGTTTGAGCTAATGCTAATGTGCTAGCTTGTGTGGCGCCCCCTGCTGGGTCTAGTTTTTTCACATAAATTGAGACACTCTGGTCGCTTTTTCTGGTCTCTCTCTGGTCTCTCTCTCTGGTCTCTCTCTGGTCTCTCTCTGGTCTCTCTCTGGTCTCTCTCTGGTCTCTCTCTCTGGTCTCTCTCTGGTCTCTCTCTCTGGTCTCTCTCTGGTCTCTCTCTCTGGTCTCTCTCTGGTCTCTCTCTCTGGTCTCTCTCTGGTCTCTCTCTGGTCTCTCTCTCTGGTCCCTCTCTGGTCTCTCTGTTCTCTCTCTGGTCTCTCTCTGGTCTCTCTGGTCTCTCTCTCTGGTCTCTCTCTGGTCTCTCTCTGGTCTCTCTCTGGTCTCTCTTTCTGGTCTCTCTCTCTGGTCTCTCTCTGGTCTCTCTCTGGTCTCTCTCTCTGGTCCCTCTCTGGTCTCTCTGTTCTCTCTCTGGTCTCTCTCTCTGGTCTCTCTGGTCTCTCTCTGGTCTCTCTCTGGTCTCTCTCTGGTCTCTCTCTGGTCTCTCTCTGTTCTCTCTCTGGTCTCTCTCTGGTCTCTCTCTCTGGTCTCTCTCTGGTCTCTCTCTCTGGTCTCTCTCTGGTCTCTCTCTGGTCTCTCTCTCTGGTCTCTCTCTGGTATCTCTCTCTCTCTGGTCTCTCTCTCTGGTCTAAAGTGCTAGCATGTGTGGCGCCCCCTGCAGGTGAAGGCTTCTTGTCGTTCAGCTACAGTGATGATAGTGTTTCCTGGTGGACCTGGAACCACAGATTGAGAATCTCTGCAGTGACAAACAAAGATGGAGTCTGGGCGTTTGTGGAAGCGACAGATACAACACTCTTCACCTTCTTCCCTAAATATGTGCTTTGGATCTACACCCATTCTCCACCGCGGCTCTTACTCAGACACACACAGACACACACACACACACACACACACACACACACACACACACACAGACACACACACACAGACACAGACACACACACAGACACACACAGACACACAGACACACACACACACACACACACACACACACACACACACACACACACACACAGACAGACAGACAGACAGACACACACACACACACACACACACACACACACACACACACACACACACACACACAGACACAGACACACACACACAGACACACACACACACACACACACACACACACACACACACACACACACACACAGACACACACACAGACACACACACACACACACACACACACACACACACACACACACACACACACACACACACACATACACGTTTTTGTTACCTGGT